>JASANB010006528.1:0-29549 GCA_030248155.1 Sabatieria punctata
GAGTTACGTATTGCTGCAGGAGGCAAGTGCACAGTTGCAACACCAACTCTTGATCTGGGAAGTGGAGGGACTTCTACAGAAGCAAGAGGCAAGTGGAGGGAAGCGGAGGGACTTTCTACAGAAGCAGGATAGGCAAGTGCACAGCTGGCATGCCAACTCTTGACCTGGGATGTGGAGCGACTTCGACAGAACCAAGAGGCAAGTGGAGGGAAGTGGAGGGACTTCTACACAAGCAGGAGGCAAATGCACAGCTGCAACGCCAACTCTTGATCCGGGAAGTGGAGGGAACTCTACAGAAGCAGGAGGCAAGTGCACAGCTGTAACGCCAACTCTTGATCTGGGAAGTGGGAGGGACTTCTACAGAAGCAAGAGGCAAGTGGAGGAAGAGGGACTTCTACAGAAGCATTAGGCAAGTGCACAGCTGCAATGCCAACTCTTGACCTGGGAAGTGGAGGGACTTCGACAGAACCAAGAGGCAAGTGGAGGGAAGTGGTGGGACTTCTACAGAAGCAGGAGGCAAATGCACAGCTGCAACGCCAACTCTTGATCCGGGGGAAGTGGAGGGAACTCTACAGAAGCAAGAGGCAAGTGCACAGTTGCAACGCCAACTTTTGATCTGGGAAGTGCAGGGACTTCTACAAGAAGCAAGAGGCAAGTGGAGGGAAGTAGAGGGACTTCTACAGAAGCAGGAGGCAAGTGCACAGCTGCAATGCCAGTCCTTGATCTGGGAAGTGGAGGGACTTCTACAGAAGCTGGAGGCAAGTGGAGGGAAGCGGAGGGACTTCACAGAAGCAGGAGGCAAGTGCACAGCTGCAATGCCAACTCTTGATCTGGGAAGTGGAGGGACTTCTACAGAAGCTGGAGGCAAGTGGAGGGAAGTGGAGGGACTTCTACAGAAGCAGGAGGCAAGTGCACAGCTGCAAAGCCAACTCTTGATCTGGGAAGTGGAGGGACTTCTACAGAAGCAGGAGGCAAGTGGAGGGAAGTGGAGGGACTTCTACAGAAGCAGGAGGCAAGTGCACAGCTGCAACGCCAACTCTTGATCTGGGAAGTGGAGCGACTTCTACAGAAGCAGGAGGCAAGTGCACAGCTGCAACGCCAACTCTTGATCTGGGAGGTGGAGGGACTTCGACAGAACCAAGAGGCAGTGGAGGGAAGTGAGGACTTTCACAGAAGCAGGAGGCAAATGCACAGCTGCAACACCAACTCTTGATCCGGGAAGTGGAGGGAACTCTACAGAAGCAGGAGGCAAGTGCACAGCTGCAATGCCAACTCTTGACCTGGGAAGTGGAGCGACTTCGACAGAACCAAGAGGCAAGTGGAGGGAAGTGGAGGGACTTCTACAAAAGCAGGAGGCAAATGCACAGCTGCAACGCCAACTCTTGATCCGGGAAGTGGAGGAAACTCTACAGAAGCAGGAGGCAAGTGCACAGCTGCAACGCCAACTCTTGATCTGGGAAGTGGAGGGACTTCTACAGAAGCATTAGGCAAGTGCACAGCTGCAATGCCAACTCTTGACCTGGGAAGTGGAAGGACTTCGACAGAACCAAGAGGCAAGTGGAGGGAAGTGCCTGGGAGGGACTTTCACAGAAGCAGGAGTCAAATGCACAGCTGCAACGCCAACTCTTGATCTGGGTAGTGGAGGGAACTCATTAGAAGCAAAGAGGCAAGTGCACAGCTGTGAGAACGCCAACTCTTGGATCTGGGAAGTGGAGGGACTTCCACAGAAGCAAGAGGCAAGTGGAGGGAAGTGGAGGGACTTCTACAGAAGCAGGAGGCAGTGGAACAGCTGCAATGCCAACTGTTGATCTGGGAAGTGGAGGGACTTCTACAGAAGCTGGAGGGCAAGTGGAGGGAAGTGGAGGGACTTCTTACAGAAGCAGGAGGCAAGTGCACAGCTGCAATGCCAGCTCTTGATCTGGGAAGTGGAGGGACTTCTACAGAAGCAAGAGGCAAGTGGAGGGAAGTGGAGGGACTTCACAGAAGCAGGAGGCAATGCACAGCTGCAACGCCAACTCTTGATCCGGGAAGTGGAGGGAACTCTACAGAAGCAGGAGGCAAGTGCACAGCTGCAACGCCAACTCTTGATCTGGGAAGTGGAGGGACTTCTACAGAAGCAAGAGGCAAGTGGAGGGAAGTGGAGGGACTTCTACAGAAGCAGGAGGCAAGCGCACAGCTGCAACGCCAACTCTTGATCTGGGAAGTGGGAGGGACTTCTCACAGAAGCTGGAGGCAAGTGGAGGGAAGTGGAGGGACTTCTATGGAAGCAGGAGGCAAGTGCACAGCTGCAATGCCAACTCTGATCTGGGAAGTGGGAGGGACTTCTCTACAGAAGCTGGAGGCAAGTGGAGGGAAGTGGAGGGAGTCTCTACAGAAGCAGGATGCAAGCGCACAGCTGCAACGCCAACTCTTGATCTGGGAAGTGAAGCGACTTCTACAGAAGCAGGAGGCAAGTGCACAGCTGCAACGCCAACTCTTGATCTGGGAGGTGGAGGGACTTCGACAGAACCAAGAGGCAAGTGGAGGGAAGTGGAGGGACTTCTACAGAAGCAGGAGGCAAACGCACAGCTGCAACACCAACTCTTGATCCGGGAAGTGGAGGGAACTCTACAGAAGCAGGAGGCAAGTGCACAGCTGCAATGCCAACTCTTGACCTGGGAAGTGGAGCGACTTCGACAGAACCAAGAGGCAAGTGGAGGGAAGTGGAGGGACTTCTACAGAAGCAGGAGGCAAATGCACAGCTGCAACGCCAACTCTTGATCTGGGAAGTGGAGGGACTTCTACAGAAGCAAGAGGCAAGTGGAGGGAAGTGGAGGGACTTCTCACAGAAGCATTAGGCAAGTGCACAGTTGCAATGCCAACTCTTGACCTGGGAAGTGGAAGGACTTAGACAGAACCAAGAGGCAAGTGGAAGTGGAGGGACTTCTACAGAAGCAGGAGGCAAATGCACAGCTGCAACGCCAACTCTTGATCTGGGAAGTGGAGGGAACTCTACAGAAGCAAGAGGCAAGTGCACAGCTGCAACGCCAACTCTTGATCTGGGAAGTGGAGGGACTTCTACAGAAGCAAGAGGCAAGTGGAGGGAAGTGGAGGGACTTCTCACAGAAGCATTAGGCAAGTGCACAAAGGCAGCAGTGCCAACACTTGACCTGGGAAGTGGAAGGACTTCGACAGAACCAAGAGGCAAGTGAGGGAAGTGGAGGGACTTCTACAGAAGCAGGAGGCAAGTGCACAGCTGCAACGCCAACTCTTGATCTGGGAAGTGGAGGGACTCCGACAGAAGCTGGAGGCAAGTGGAGGGAAGTGGAGGGACTTCTACAGAAGCAGAAGGCAAGTGCACAGCTGTAATGCCAACTCGTGCTTGGGAAGTGGATGGACTTCTACAGAAGCAAGAGGGCAAGTGGAGGGAAGTGGAGGGACTTCTACAGAAGCAGGAGGCAATGCACAGCTGCAACGCCAACTCTTGATCTGGGAAGTGGGAGGACTTCTACAGAAGCAGGAGGCAAGTGCACAGCTGCAACGCCAACTCTTGATCTGGGAAGTGGAGGGACTCCGACAGAAGCTGGAGGCAAGTGGAGGGAAGTGGAGGGACTTCTACAGAAGCAGAAGGCAAGTGCACAGCTGCAACGCCAACTCTTGATCTGGGAAGTGGAGGGACTTCAACAGAAGCTGGAGGCAAGTGGAGGGAAGTGGAGGGACTTCGACAGAAGCTGGAGGCAAGTGGAGGGAAGTGGAGGGACTTCTACAGAAGCAGAAGGCAAGTGCACAGCTGCAACGCCAACTCTTGATCTGGGAAGTGGAGGGACTTCGACAGAAGCTAAAGGCAAGTGGAGGGAAGTGGAGGGACTTCTACAGAAGCAGAAGGCAAGTGCACAGCTGCAATGCCAACTCTTGATCTTGGAAGTGGAGGGACTTCGACAGAAGCTGGAGGCAAGTGGAGGGAAGTGGAGGGACTTCTACAGAAGCAGGAGGCAAATGCACAGCTGCAACGCCAACTCTTGATCTGGGAAGTGGAGGGACTTCTACAGAAGCAAGAGGCAAGTGCACAGCTGCAACGCCAACTCTTGTTCTGGGAAGTGGAGGGACTTCGACAGAACCAAGAGGCAAGTGGAGGGACTTCTATAGAAGCAGGAGGCAAGTGCACAGCTGCAACGCCAACTCTTGATCCGGGAAGTGGAGGGAACTCTACAGAAGCAGGAGGCAAGTGCACAGCTGCAATGCCAACTCTTGATCCGGGAAGTGGAGGGAACTCTACAGAAGCAGACGGCAAGTGCACAGCTGCACCGCCAACTCTTGATCTGGGAACTGGAGGGAACTTCCTACAGAAGCAGGAGGCAAATGACAGCTGCAACACGCCAACTCTTGATCCAGGAAGTGGAGGGAACTCTACAGAAGCAGGAGGCAAGTGCACAGCTGCAACGCCAACTCTTGATCCGGGAAGTGGAGGGAACTCTACAGAAGCAGGAGGCAAGTGCACAGCTGCAACGCCAACTCTTGATCCAGGAAGTGGAGGGAACTCTACAGAAGCAGGAGGCAAGTGCACAGCTGCAACGCCAACTCTTGATCCGGGAAGTGGAGGGAACTCTACAGAAGCAGGAGGCAAGTGCACAGCTGCAACGCGAACTCTTGATCCGGGAAGTGGAGGGAACTCTACAGAAGCAGGAGGCAAGTGCACAGCTGCAATGCCAACTCTTGATCCGGGAAGTGGAGGGAACTCTACAGAAGCAGAAGGCAAGTGCACAGCTGCAACGCCAACTCTTGATCTGGGAACTGGAGGGAACTCTACAGAAGCAGGAGGCAAATGCACAGCTGCAACGCCAACTCTTGATCCAGGAAGTGGAGGGAACTCTACAGAAGCAGGAGGCAAGTGCACAGCTGCAACGCCAACTCTTGATCCGGGAAGTGGAGGGAACTCTACAGAAGCAGGAGGCAAGTGCACAGCTGCAACGCGAACTCTTGATCCGGGAAGTGGAGGGAACTCTACAGAAGCAGGGAGGCAAGTGCACCAGCTGCCACGCACAACTTCTTGATCCGGGAAGTGGAGGGAACTCTTACAGAAGCAGGAGGCAAGTGCAGCTGCAACGCGAACTCTTGATCTGGGAAGTGAAGCGACTTCTAACAGAAGCAGGAGGTACAGCTGCAACGCCAACTCTTGATCTGGGAGGTGGAGGGACTACTGGACAGAACCAAGAGGCAAGTGGAGGGAAGTGGAGGGACTTCTACAGAAGCAGGAGGCAAACGCACAGCTGCAACACCAACTCTTGATCCGGGAAGTGGAGGGAACTCTACAGAAGCAGGAGGCAAGTGCACAGCTGCAACACCAACTCTTGATCTGGGAAGTGGAGGGACTTCGACAGAAGCAAGAGGCAAGTGGAGGGAAGTGGAGGGACTTCTACAGAAGCAGGAGGCAAGTGCACAGCTGCAATGCCAACTCTTGACCTGGGAAGTGGAGCGACTTCAACAGAACCAAGAGGCAAGTGGAGGGAAGTGGAGGGACTTCTACAGAAGCAGGAGGCAAATGCACAGCTGCAACGTCAACTCTTGATCCGGGAAGTGGAGGGAACTCTACAGAAGCAGGAGGCAAGTGCACAGCTGCAACGCCAACTCTTGATCTGGGAAGTGGAGGGACTTCTACAGAAGCAAGAGGCAAGTGGAGGGAAGTGGAGGGACTTCTACAGAAGCATTAGGCAAGTGCACAGCTGCAATGCCAACTCTTGACCTGGGAAGTGGAGGGACTTCGACAGAACCAAGAGGCAAGTGGAGGGAAGTGGAGGGACTTCTACAGAAGCAGGAGGCAAATGCACAGCTGCAACGCCAACTCTTGATCCGGGAAGTGGAGGGAACTCTACAGAAGCAAGAGGCAAGTGCACAGCTGCAACGCCAACTCTTGATCTGGGAAGTGGAGGGACTTCTACAGAAGCAAGAGGCAAGTGGAGGGAAGTGGAGGGACTTCTACAGAAGCAGGAGGCAAGTGCACAGCTGCAATGCCAACTCTTGATCTGGGAAGTGGAGGGACTTCTACAGAAGCTGGAGGCAAGTGGAGGGAAGTTGAGGGACTTCTACAGAAGCAGGAGGCAAGTGCACAGCTGCAATGCCAACTCTTGATCTGGGAAGTGGAGGGACTTCTATAGAAGCTGGAGGCAAGTGGAGGGAAATGGAGGGACTTCTACAGAAGCAGGAGGCAAGTGCACAGCTGCAACGCCAACTCTTGATCTGGGCAGTGGAGGGACAACGACAGAACCAAGAGGCAAGTCGAGGGACTTATACAGAAGCAGGAGGCAAATGCACAGCTGCAACGCCAACTCTTGATCCGGGAAGTGGAGGGTACTCTACAGAAGCAGGAGGCAAGTGCACAGCTGCAATGCCAACTCTTGATCTGGGAAGTGGAGGGAACTCTACAGAAGCAGGAGGCAAGTGCACAGCTGCAACGCCAACTCTTGATCTGGGAAGTGGAGGGACTTCTACAGAAGCAAGAGGCAAGTGGAGGGAAGTGGAGGGACTTCTACAGAAGCATTAGGCAAGTTCACAGCTGCAATGCCAACTCTTGACCTGGGAAGTGGAGGGACTTCGACAGAACCAAGAGGCAAGTGGAGGGAAGTGGAGGGACTTCTACAGAAGCAAGAGGCAAGTGCACAGCTGCAACGCCAACTCTTGATCTGGGAAGTGGAGGGACTTCTACAGAAGCAAGAGGCAAGTGGAGGGAAGTGGAGGGACTTCTACAGAAGCAGGAGGCAAGTGCACAGTACTGTTGCATGCGTATACGCATTACGCATATCATTACGCAAAGTACGCATTGCATTTCAGAATGCGTATACGCATATGCATACACATACGCATTTGAATTTTATTACGCAATATTATTACGCATTCTGTCAAAAGTTTGCATATTTTTGCGTAATGCGTATTGCGTCTGAAAAATAGCTACATTTTCGAATGTCTTGCAAATATTTAGTTCAGGTGGTTACCGAATGGTCATTCTTCTTAGTTTTTAGTGTGAGGTGAGGGCACCAGAAATTTTCTGAGGCATTTAAAGCTTTAACTAAGCTGGGCTTGCTAATATTTAAAAAGAAAGAAAGATTTAACAGGAAAGGAAATGTGTGACAAAACCAAGAATTTACATTGTAGAGTTTCCACGGTTTAGGGAGACATGAGTTGTGTTGCATGGGCAGGCTATCTGTTTGTACTTTGCTTCCACTGCGTATGTTTATTGTAAATTTGATTGCTATTAGACCTCTTCAGGAAATGAGCATTCAACTGATTTTTTGTAGGAAAGCGCATAAAATCTCTTTCCTGTTGAAAATATACGTACAGTACATACCATACATGTAACAGGTCATCTGCCGAATAGGGAGGGGGCTGGGGGGTCTGGCGCTGGTCGGAGGGGTTTGAGCCCAAATTCTAGGGAGGGGCTGAGCACTAAAAAAAGCTTAGAAATCGCGATATTTCGGGTAAAAATCGTTAAAAATCGCTAAAGAGAAAGAAGGTGAAACCGTTAGGCATGTGCAAGGGCGTAGCTGGGAATCGAACCTTTGGAATTCCTTATAATTTGGGCTCAAATGCAGCTAAAAGTGCTGTTTTTTTTTCAGGCAATTTTGGCAATTTTTGTTTCTGAAATTGTAAAAAATCTCCAAAATTTGCTTAAAAAATTGCGTTGCAATTCATTTCAAGGCAGGAATTTGATTATTGGATACCTAAACAACACACTGTGGAGACAAACAAGCCGTTCAGAGAAATTTCCGATTGTTTCTGAGATTGCGCATTACACATACGCATTACGCAAAATGCGCATTGGTTTTTGCAATGCGTATACGCAAACTCATACGCATTTGTAGTTGGAATGCATATACGCATACGCATACGCATACGCATGTGAAAAATCCGGTATTAAACAACAGTAGTGCACAGCTGCAATGCCAACTCTTGATCTGGGAAGTGGAGGGACTTCTACAGAAGCTGGAGGCAAGTGGAGGGAAGTGGAGGGACTTCTACAGAAGCAGGAGCCAAGTGCACAGCTGCAATGCCAACTCTTGATCTGGGAAGTGGAGGGACTTCTACAGAAGCTGGAGGCAAGTGGAGGGAAGTGGAGGGACTTCTACAGAAGCTGGAGGCAAGTGGAGGGAAGTGGAGGGACTTCTACAGAAGCAGGAGCCAAGTGCACAGCTGCAATGCCAACTCTTGATCTGGGAAGTGGAGGGACTTCTACAGAAGCTGGAGGCAAGTGGAGGGAAGTGGAGGGACTTCTACAGAAGCAGGAGCCAAGTGCACAGCTGCAATGCCAACTCTTGATCTGGGAAGTGGAGGGACTTCTACAGAAGCTGGAGGCAAGTGGAGGGAAGTGGAGGGACTTCTACAGAAGCAGGAGCCAAGTGCACAGCTGCAACGCCAACTCTTGATCTGGGAAGTGGAGGGACTTCTACAGAAGCTGGAGGCAAGTGGAGGGAAGTGGAGGGACTTCTACAGAAGCTGGAGGCAAGTGGAGGGAAGTGGAGGGACTTCTACAGAGGCAGGAGCCAAGTGCACAGCTGCAATGCCAACTCTTGATCTGGGAAGTGGAGGGACCTATACAGAAGCAGGAGGCAAGTGCACAGCTGCAACGCCAACTCTTGATCTGGGAAGTGGAGGGACTTCTACAGAAGCAGGAGGCAAGTGGAGGGAAGTGGAGGGACTTCTACAGAAGCTGGAGGCAAGTGGAGGAAAGTGGAGGGACTTCTACAGAAGCAGGAGCCAAGTGCACAGCTGCAATGCCAACTCTTGATCTGGGAAGTGGAGGGACCTATACAGAAGCAGGAGGCAAGTGCACAGCTGCAACGCCAACTCTTGATCTGGGAAGTGGAGGGACTTCTACAGAAGCTGGAGGCAAGTGGAGGGAAGTGGAGGGACTTCTACAGAAGCTGGAGGCAAGTGGAGGGAAGTGGAGGGACTTCTACAGAGGCAGGAGCCAAGTGCACAGCTGCAATGCCAACTCTTGATCTGGGAAGTGGAGGGACCTATACAGAAGCAGGAGGCAAGTGCACAGCTGCAACGCCAACTCTTGATCTGGGAAGTGGAGGGACTTCTACAGAAGCTGGAGGCAAGTGGAGGGACTTCTACAGAAGCTGGAGGCAAGTGGAGGGAAGTGGAGGGACTTCTACAGAAGCTGGAGGCAAGTGGAGGGAAGTGGAGGGACTTCTACAGAAGCAGGAGCCAAGTGCACAGCTGCAATGCCAACTCTTGATCTGGGAAGTGGAGGGACTTCTACAGAAGCTGGAGGCAAGTGGAGGGACTTCTACAGAAGCTGGAGGCAAGTGGAGGGAAGTGGAGGGACTTCTACAGAAGCTGGAGGCAAGTGGAGGGAAGTGGAGGGACTTCTACAGAAGCAGGAGCCAAGTGCACAGCTGCAATGCCAACTCTTGATCTGGGAAGTGGAGGGACTTCTACAGAAGCTGGAGGCAAGTGGAGGGACTTCTACAGAAGCTGGAGGCAAGTGGAGGGAAGTGGAGGGACTTCTACAGAAGCTGGAGGCAAGTGGAGGGAAGTGGAGGGACTTCTACAGAAGCAGGAGCCAAGTGCACAGCTGCAATGCCAACTCTTGATCTGGGAAGTGGAGGGACTTCTACAGAAGCTGGAGGCAAGTGGAGGGACTTCTACAGAAGCTGGAGGCAAGTGGAGGGAAGTGGAGGGACTTCTACAGAAGCTGGAGGCAAGTGGAGGGAAGTGGAGGGACTTCTACAGAAGCAGGAGCCAAGTGCACAGCTGCAATGCCAACTCTTGATCTGGGAAGTGGAGGGACTTCTACAGAAGCAGGAGCCAAGTGCATAGCTGCAATGCCAACTCTTGATCTGGGAAGTGGAGGGACTTCTACAGAAGCAGGAGCCAAGTGCACAGCTGCAATGCCAACTCTTGATCTGGGAAGTGGAGGGACCTACACAGAAGCAGGAGGCAAGTGCACAGCTGCAACGCCAACTCTTGATCTGGGAAGTGGAAGTGGTGTTGATGGTGAATGTTGATCCACAGCCAGTAACTATGTAAGCGTTGTGTCTATGTCTTATGTGTCCGTTTTAGTTCGTCTTGGCTCTCAACGATGCCTTGACTGCAAAGGAAGCCAATTTGACTCCAGAAGTGGTCGTGGCCTCAAGCGGTCACATGGAGAACGCTATTTTGACAAGGATGGATGCTGGCTTTGACTGTCTCATTCTAAACTGGTCTGTACACAAAGGTTTAAACATGTGCCATTGACATGTGCTTTAACATGGAGAATGCTAGATCGTGAACTGCTAGTTTCTCAAAATGCTAATGCTAAACTGATCAATCTATA
This sequence comes from Sabatieria punctata, assembly GCA_030248155.1. Taxonomy (NCBI): domain Eukaryota; kingdom Metazoa; phylum Nematoda; class Chromadorea; order Araeolaimida; family Comesomatidae; genus Sabatieria; species Sabatieria punctata. Next base: position 10,295 of record JASANB010006528.1, read on the forward strand.
CCTTTGTACATGGGATGCGCAAAGATGTGTAGTAAAGATGGAAAACTGATCTGAGAATAGAGTTCTAACTGTTTTGAATGCGGAATTTTTGTTGAGATCTAGGAAATAAAAGTTTATACGCATTATGGAAATAAAATTGATGTGCTCAAATTTAGGTCTCGCATTTCCGCAATTTTTTCGATATGGGCCACATCAAAAAATTTGAGATGTGGCGCGACATATAACGCCACATCCAAATTTTCTAGGTGCGAAATCAAAAAAATTTTGGATGTCCGTCACCCAAATTTTAACATCAACGTCAAATGCGTGACGTCTTTTAACGTCAAAGGTTGCCTTGCCGGACATCTTATGGGACTGATCAGTCCCACGTGTGCAACAAGGGGTTAAACAGAATACTGCTTGGCATTCGTAATAGATTATGTATATTGTACGCATACGTAGGGCTCCTCATCCGATTAAGGGATTGTGGGGATTAAGCCAGGTCGGAGGGATTGAGTCCAAACGGAGGGAGGATTGAGTACTACAAATTGCAAAGAAACTGCTAATGTGTGCTCAGGCACAGCTAACCGTCGCTGTTTTACAAGCAATAATTGTAAAAAAATTTAAAAATTGGGACAAAAATTGCCCTTCAGAAAAATCGGATGGGAAGTCCTCTTTAGGTTCCGATCTGGAAGTTGCCCTTTGCTTGGGGAAACCTTCGAAACCGCCCTGTTGCTGTGCATTACATGTACTGTATGAGGTACAATACATGTAACAAGTCATCCGTTGAAGGGGGTTGGGGGTCTGGCGCCGGCCGGGGCTGTCTGAGACCAAATTTTGGGAGGGAGTTGGGCAAAATCAACTCAAACTCAAAAATCGAAAAAATCGCATTTTTTTCAGCTAAATCGCTAATTAAGGCTGGAATCCAGCTGTTTTACGGGCGGATTTTGGCAATTTTGTGTCTGAAATTGCAAAGAAAACGCAAAAATTAGCTGAAAAAATTACTTGCCAGAAAATCGAAGGGGGTTGGAAAAATCGTCTCGGCGGGGGATGTCCCCGTCTGTTGGGTTCTGGCCTAAGTGGGGGCAGACCCCCAGACCCCCTGTTGCATGTATGTGAGGTACCAACTGTATGTACATACACATCCACCCACTATTCCAATGAGTGACAATCTACACGCCTAAACTCAGACAAATGATAAGGTCCAAAACTATTTGTTTTGTCTTCATATTTCTATATTTGCATTGTTCTTGTCCTGATATGCAGCTTTTTTTGATAAACTAAACGGTCATATTTCGAAATTTTTGTAGAAAATAATCAGAAGAACTGTTATTTTGTGAATATTCTTAACCTTTCTTAACCTAACAGGTCTACATAGCTAATACTAATCGGTTTAAATGCATTTTAATGGCCTTATTTCTACTAATTTATTTTAACTAAACTCATAACTAAGTAACTCGATAATTTTTGGCTAACTTACTAAACTCGGAGAGCGAATTTAGTTACTAACTTTTACTTACTAAATTCAAATTTGAAAAGGTGTAACTAACTTTTGCTAACCAAATTCTGAAAATTTTCGTTCGGCACAACACTGCTAAGAATGGCACTTTACTGGGAAAGGGGGAATGGGCCGCGAATCTCTTCCTTTTGCTCTGTTTTGCGGACCGTAAATTACAGAGAACGATCGCAAATTGCTGTCTCCCTGAAGCCATTCCAAAGTGTGGACTAGAATAGGAGTAAATCGTTTCCCACCATCTGCTATCCGTTTTAAATTCTCAGAATAGTATTTACCATTTCGTAATTCAGTCACTCATGTGTCTTACTACCGGTGAATTTTTTTCCTAACTCGGCCAGAAAGGAAAAGTACCACCCCAATAGCCTGTGGTACATTCTGGTGACATTAGAAATGACACGATTTTTATTTTAGCTAAGAACAGAGAAATTATGTAATAACCAATGTAGTAGTTAGAAAAGCGGACACTAGGAAATTCTACTGACGTTCAGTTGATTAAAGCAAAGACCAGTTGAGGCTAGGACCCCGAGTGTCATATGATTTTGTAGCTGTTCGAATAGCCTTTCATATTCTGGTACTCCGGTTTCCAGATCATAGCTGGTTAGCAACATATTCGCCGAAAACTACGAAATTGCTACAAAATGCCACTCCGTTTTTTTCCGAAAAATCTTTATAACTTTTTATGCAAAGGCCCTGCCAAGCTAATGTTTTAACAAAAGTTAGGCATGAGTTGGCCAAACAAAATGAGCGCCCCAAAGTGTGCGGTTAGGGGGAGGGGGGGTGTTTTGGCCTCTCAAAGGTGTTCGAAAAAAATTTTTTTCTGCAAAGCTTAGTTGTTAGCATACTGTTATATTCAGTTTTGTGTGCTGAGTTCGCAAATGTATTCAGTTTAGCTAGATTCGCTCTGGATCGGGAGAAATTGGTGTCCAAAGTTGAGACGACCCCTATTTCTTGACTGGCACTACTCGCTAGTATGACCATTACCCGCGGTGCAATGCAGTTTTTCTTATGTAGTTTTTGCTGCTGATTCCGAAAATAACTTTATTTTTGCTCTACGTTGCCCACTTTTGAAGATATTGGCATTTTTATGATTTGGGAAGAAAACGGCTGCACTTGCTATAACATGCTCGTTTGAAAGGTGACTCAATTCAGTCGCATCTAGGGTACAGAGCGATAAAAATTTATATCACCTAATGCAGTTTTTGCCGCTGATTACGAAAATGACATCTGTTTTTCAATCTGACTGCTCCTGAGCTACTTATGTAATTTTTATGCCCTGGTACTCAGACAATAAGTTATCTGTCAAATCTGGTCATAATATGGTATCTATCTGGTGCAGTTTCCTCCGCTGATTCAGGATATCATCATATTTTTGCGCTACGGTCACTCGGTCGCAAGTTATGGACCTCCGAAATTTCATTAAGAAACATGGCGTGAGAAGCCGTAATCCTGAAATAAATGTTCAGCATTCATGCATTTCTGAAGGGAACCTTTTGTCAGTCAATAGTGTACCCGACCTATTTTGACCCGCTGAGTTCAAAAATGGCGTTTGTTTTCATCTATAACTACTCCTTTTGGAGATATATGAATATTAATGCAGATTTTGTTTGATCAGTAATATCTCAAAATTGAACAGCAGTAGAGAAAAACAAAGGTCATTTTTTAACTCAGCGGGTCAAAATAGGTCGGGTACACTATTGACTGACAAAAGGTTCCCTTCAGAAATGCATGAATGCTGAACATTTATTTCAGGATTACGGCTTCTCATGCCATGTTTCTTAATGAAATTTCGGAGGTCCATAACTTGCGACCGAGTGGCCGTAGCGCAAAAATATGATGATATTCTGAATCAGCGGAGGAAACTGCACCAGATAGATACCATATTATGACCAGATTTGACAGATAACTTATTGTCTGAGTACCAGGGCATAAAAGTTACATAAGTAGCTCAGGAGCGTTCAGATTGCAAAAAGATGTCATTTTCGTAATCAGCGGCAAAAACTACATTAGGTGATGTCAATTTAGATGCCTCTGTACCCTACATGTGACTGAATTGAGTCACCTTTCAAATGAGCATGTTATAGCAAGTGCAGCAGTTTTCTTCCCAAATCATAAAAATGCCGATATCTTCAAAAGTGCGCAACGTAGAGCAAAAGTAAAGTTATTTTCGGAATCAGCAGAAAAAACTACATAAGAAAAACTGCATTGCACCGCGCTTAATGGTCATACTAGCGAGTAGTGCCAGTCAAGAAAAAGGGTTGGTCTCAACTTTGGACGCCAATTTCTCCCGATCCAGAGCGAATCTAGCTAAACTGAATACATTTGCGAACTCATCACACAAAACTGCATATAACAGTATGCTAACAACTAAGCTTTGCAGAAAAAAATTTTTTTCGAACACCTTTGAGAGGCCAAAACACCCCCCCTCTCCCCCCCCTAACCGCACACTTTGGGGCGCTCATTTTGTTTGGCCAACTCATGCCTAACTTTTGTTAAAACATTAGCTTGGCAGGGCCTTTGCATAAAAAGTTATAAAGATTTTTCGGAAAAAAACGGAGTGGCATTTTGTAGCAATTTCGTAGTTTTCGGCGAATATGTTGCTAACCAGTTGATCTGGAAACCGGAGTACCAGAATATGAAAGGCTATTCGAACAGCTACAAAATAATATGAGACTCGGGGTTCTAGCCTAAGAAACGAGTGAAGGGTGATCGTTTAAATATAGGGTGTCAGAGGTATTAAAATGAGCCCGAAAATTGCTGCCGACCCAACTTTGAGGGGGTGTAGCTCCGGTTCTAGGGAGTTGCTGGTGGCCGGGCATGCACCGTTGGTCTTCGACTGTGCTCTATTTTAATAGATATAAATATCAGCCAGATCCGTGAGATGGCCCTGCTTGCCCCCTCTCTTCGGCACCAAAGCTGACTTTCTCGCAAAATGCATCTTAAGAGCCAGTCTCTGAACCGATCGAGTTTCAGTATTCAGACCCAAAAATGAAACTTTGGCGTGGAGGGCTCAAAGTTGGATGACTAATACGTCGTGATAGGTTATATAACCACCGCAAAGAATTTCCAGATTCGACGCTCCACGCTCGAGATATGGCCTTCTAAAAATCGGCCCGCTTAACTATGGGACCAAAATTTCGAAATCGAATTTCTGACTTGCTGATCGGAATTCAGACCTAACAAACGGGGTTTTTGCGTAACTTTTTGAGTAGTTTAAGAATCTTTTACTAAATTTCATTTTTGGAAAAAAAATTTTTTTTCGCCCCCCTGTCGGGGGGCATAACTCGTCTGGAACCCCCTAGACCGTTCTTTTTATTTCAGATTATTGTAGCGCTATATCTTAGCTACACGCCGGTGTAAAACATTACCGGCTACCGGACGGCAAACACTGAAATATTTGCGTTCAAAAATTAAAAATGCCACATTTTGCACGTTTCACTGGGGTACATAAGAGTCAGTCTCTGAACCGATCGAGTCTCATTCTTCAGACCCAAAATTGAAACTTTGGCGCAGGAAGTTGAAAGTTGGTGCACTGATACCCCTTGATGAGTTGTTAAACCACTGCAAAGGAATACCGAATTCGACGCTCCACGCTCGAGATATAAGCCCGCGAAAATCGGCTCTCTTAACTATGGGACCAAAATTTCAAACTCGCATTTCTAACTTACCAGTTGGAGTTTGAAGTTGAAAATTGTGGATTTTACGTAACTTTTTTAGTACTTTAAGATTACGTAGTCCAATTTCGCTTTTGAGTAAAAAATTTTTTTTCAACCTCCTTTGGCGCCCCATAGCTCGTCTGCAAACCCCCCTAGTCATATCTTTTTATTTCAGATTATTGTAGCGCTATCAATTAGCTACCTTTTGGTATAAAATACGTCGAGCCAGCTACCTGCGTTTTTGAGAAATGTGGCTTCAAATTTCAAAAACCCCGAATTTTTGCATTATTTTTTGTGCGTAAAATAATGCAAAAGTCTGGAGTTTTTCAACTTTGAAGCCATATTTCTCAAAAACGCAGCCAGCTGGCTCGACGTACTTTATACCAAAACGTAGCTAATTGATAGCGCTACAATAATCTGAAATAAAAAGATATGGCTAGGGGGGTTGCAGACGAGCTATGGGGCGCCAAAGGAGGTTGAAAAAAAATTTTTTCCTCAAAAGTGAAATTGGACTGCGCAAGCTTAAAGTACTCAAAAAGTTGTGTAAAGACTATAATTTTTAACTTCAAACTCCAACTGGTAGGTTAGAAACCATAGTTGGAAATTTTATGCACAAAAAATAATGCAAAAGTCTGGGGTTTTTCAACTTTGGATCCATATTTCTCAAAAATGCGGGCAGTTGGCTCGACGTATTTTACATCAAAAGGTAGCTAATTGATAGCGCTACAATAATCTGAAATAAAAAGATATGACTAGGGCGGGTTGCAGACGAGCTATGGGGCGCCAAAGGAGGCCGAAAAAATTTTTTTCCTCAAAAGTGAAATTGGACTGCGCAATCTTAAAGTACTCAAAAAGTTGTGTAAAGACTATAATTTTTAACTTCAAGCTCCAACTGGTAGGTTAGAAATCATAGTTGAAAATTTTATGCACAAAAAATAATGCAAAAGTCTGGGGTTTTTCAACTTTGGAGCCATATTTCTCAAAAACGCGGGCAGTTGGCTCGACGTATTTTACATCAAAAGGTAGCTAATTGATAGCGCTACAATAATCTGAAATAAAAAGATATGACTAGGGCGGGTTGCAGACGAGCTATGGGGCGCCAAAGGAGGCCGAAAAAAATTTTTTTCCTCAAAAGTGAAATTGGACTACGTAATCTTAAAGTACTCAAAAAGTTATGTAAAATCCTCAATTGTCAACTTCAAACTCCAACTGGTAAGTTAGAAATGCGAGTTTGAAATTTTGGTCCCATAGTTAAGAGAGCCGATTTTCGCGGGCTTATATCTCGAGCGTGGAGCGTCGAATTCGGTATTCCTTTGCAGTGGTTTAACAACTCATCAAGGGGTATCAGTGCACCAACTTTCAACGTCCTGCGCCTAAGTTTCAATTTTGGGTCTGAATAGGGCAAAGGGGCAAAACTCGATCAGTTCAGAGACTGACTCATAAATTTCCAACTCCATGTTTCAGCTTACTAATTGGAGTCGAATGCTAAAAATTGTTGTCTAAGCTGTACTTTTAGAGTAGTTTAAGAAACTTTCATTGAATTTCATTTTTGGAAAAAAATTTTTTTCGTCACCCTATCGGGGGGCATAACTCGTCTGGAACCCCCTAGACCGTTCTTTTTATTTCAGATTATTGTAGCGCTATATCTTAGCTACACGCCGGTGTAAAACATTACGGGCTACCGGACGGAAAACACTGAAATATTTGCGTTCAAAGATAAAAAATGCCACATTTTGCATGTTTCACTGTGCTCAAAAATTTGCAAAATGTGGCTTAAGTCCGTATATGAGAGTACAGAAGCTACAAGTCTTAAAACAATGGTACGATGAAGGAAAATCAGCAGCTTCACCTTCTTCCACTCTGAATCGGCCGATTCTCAGGACAGTACTTCGGCGGGGCGATTTGAAGTGGATGGAAGTGGTGTGTTTGGAAGGAGAGAGCATATCGAAGCAGTATGGAAGCTAGAAGACTTAACAGTCAGTCTCTGAACTGATCGAGTTTTGGCCCTTTGCCCTATTCAGACCCAAAATTGAAACTTTGGCCTAGAGTTGGTACACTAATACATATCGATAGGTTATGTAACCACCGCAAAGGATTTCCCGTTTTGACGCTCCAGTCCCGAGATACAGCCGTCTGAAAATCGGCTCGCTTAACTATGGGACAAAAATTTCGAACTTGAATTTCTTTCCTGCTAAATAGTGATGTAAAATTATGGAATTTGAATTTCAATTCAATTATAATTAAATTATGGGCACAGTTTTTAATTTCAATTCAATTAAATTAAATTAATTGAAATAGTTTTCCATTATTTTCAATTACAATTATATTTTCAATTAAATTATGGGACCTTGGAAAACTACAATTATGCAACTTTTTTCAATTTTTTTTTCAATTTTTTTAAAATTGTTGTATTTTTGCTGTTAAAAGACAGTGAGAGTGACCCAGGACTTAGAAAAATGTCCATGTTGGTTAGCCTGATGCCCAACCAGGCGAGAAAATTTTAAATAGTTGCCTTTTAAAAAGCATAAAATTACAGTGTGGGGGGAATTTACAGTTACAGTCATGTCTCGTTAATCCGGACCTCGTTAATCCGGATATTCGCCTTCCGGACAAGATTAGGCCAGGTCCCAATTTTTCCCCGTGTTATATGTCTCGTTAATCCGGATCCGGATTCGTTAATCCGAACACGTTTTTCCAGGTCCCAACTTTGATTTTTACACGTTAAATGATTCGTTAATCCGGATTTCGTTAATCCGGACAAATTCTGGTGCCTGACTCTTTAATCCGGACGCAAGTTGGTGCCTCAAAATTTCAATTAATTTCGCTAGCTGAACAAAAAATGTAAAAAAAAGATCGAACTTGGCCATTCAATATCCAATGTCGGCAGAACAGTGGCCCGACCGAAATTGATAGCCAGGAGAAGCCACTGGCGAGGCGAGCAAGTATCAGTTGAGGAGCTTGTCGCTTTTTATACGCAGGAGTCCTCTAATCTGTCAGACGAAGAGGATGAGGTAGAATTGCTGGCTGGGAATCCACAAGCACCTCCCACTCGTCTAGAGTACTGTTGCTAAGTAAATTTTAATTATATTTTTTAGAAATTTACTAAAAAAATAAAAATCACTTTATACAACGCACATGTACTAATAGAAGTAAATTATTTGGTGAGTAAATTATAATTTTAATTAAATTAAAAGTGAATTTCTGCCTTAAGTAAATTATAAGTATACTTTTAATTGTATTTTTTAGAAATTTACTAATACAAATAAATTGTTTGGTAAGTAAATTATATTTCAAATAAATTTACTTAGCAACAGTAGTCTAGAGGCTTTCAATTCCCTGGCTTCAATCAGTCATTTCTGCCAAAGTGACATAGAGTACTTTTCGGCAGATGAAGTGCTCAGCCTCCTTCGCTTGGAACAGCGATTACAAACTTAGCTGCAGTAAACAGACCTCAATTACAGACTTTATGTCACCGAAACAGAGAGTTACACTTGTTTAGAGCCTTTTTGTAGTGCAAAATTCGTTAAAACCGTTACGTTTATATTCTAACAGTAAAGAGAACATTGCGGTACTGCTTTTAAGCTAAAAAACAACGTTTTTAAATTTTGTTTCGTTAATCCGGAAATTCGTTAATCCGGACAAAATCTGCTGGTCCCAACTTGTCCGGATTAACGAGACATGACTGTAGTTCATTATTATATATCAGTACATAACCTAAAGGTTTTCAGCATTTTTAGCAACATCACTTCCTGGGTACCTTGGCCAAAAAGGGGGTGTCAACCCACCATACAGAAATCACTGTTTTGACTTTTATGAACTACGAAATAAAAAGTAGAGCATAAAATATTACAAAACATAGCGAGGTCAGTTTAAAGAGGTGAGAAACCCTAAATAAGTTTTTATTTGAAGTCGTTAGCGCCTCTAATACTTGCGCATTTCCCTACATTCCATACATGTAACAGGTCATCCGCCGATGGGGGAGGGGGGGTTGGGGGGGGTCTGGCGCCGGCCGGGGGGGGGGTCTGAGCCAAAATTTTGGGGGAGGGGGGTGGGCACTAAAAAACGCTCAAAAATCGAAAAAATCGCAATTTTTTGGCTAAAAATTGCCAAAAATCGCTAATTTGGGCTGAAATACAGTTAAAAAGTGCTGTTTTGCAGGCGATTTTGGCAATTTTTGTGTGTGAAATTGTAAAAAATTGCAAAAATTTGCTCGAAAATTTACTTGCCAGAAAAATCGGAGGGGGGGTCGGTGAAATCGTCTCGGGGGGGGGGGGGGGGGTCCCCATCCGGGGGGGTCTGGCCTTTTTCGGGTGGGGGGCAGACCCCCCCAGACCCCCCTGTTACATGTATGCTACATTCACAACAAGAAATAATTGAAAATATAATTGAAATTCCAGGCGAATTTCAATTAAATTACAATTAAATTATGGCACAACTTTTGAATTTCAATTAAATTAAATTAATTGAATTGAAATTAAAAACAGCTAATTATGCGAATTTCAATTACAATTAAATTAATTTTTTACATCACTACTGCTAAAAACAGTTGGGACCTAGAATTTGGGGATTGTACGTAACTTTTAGAGTACTTTAAGAATTTTGGGTCGGTTTTCGATTTTGACGAAAAAAAATTTTTTTCGACCCCCTTCCCGCCCCCCTAGCTCGTCTGGAACCCCCCCCCCCTATGTGGGTTTTTTATTTCAGAGTAAAGTAGCGCCATTTGTTAGCTACAGATTGGTGCCAAGCACGATAGCCCACGGCCCGGGGTTGTGGAGTAAATTGACTTCAAATGGCTGAAAATCGCATTTTTTTCCAGTTTTACTATGGGACAAAATTTCGAACTTGAATTTCTTTCCTGCTAAAAAAACAGTTGGGACCTAGAATTTGGGGGTTTTACGTAACTTTTAGAGTACTTTAAGAATTTTTGGTCGGTTTTCGATGTTGACGAAAAAAATTTTTTCAACCCCCTCCCCGCCCCCCCCCTAGCTCATCTGGAACCCCATATGTGGGTTTTTTTATTCCAGAGTACTGTAGCGCCATTTGTTAGCTACAGATTGGTGCCAAGCACGATGACCCACGGCCCGGGGTTTTGGAGTAAATTGACTCAAAATAGGTGAAAATCGAAATTCAACTTCGAAATTTTGTCCCATAGTAAAAGTGAAAAAAATGCGATTTTCAGCTATTTGGAGTCAATTTACTCCAAAACCCCGGGCCGTGGGCTATCGTGCTTGGCACCAACCTGTAGCGAACAAATGGCGCTACAGTAATCTGAAATAAAAAACCCACATAGCGGGGTTCCATACGAGCTAGGGGGGGGCGGGAAGGGGGTCGAAAAACATTTTTTTCGTCAAAATCGAAAACCGACCAAATATTCTTAAAGTACTCTAAAAGCTACGTAAAACCCCCCAAATTCTACGTCCGAACTGTTTTTAGCAGGAAAGAAATTCAAGTTCGAAATTTTGTCCTATAGTAAAACTGAAAAAAATGCGATTTTCAGCCATTTGAAGTCAATTTACTTCAAAACCCCGGGCCGTGGGCTATCGTGCTTGGCACCAATATGTAGCTAACAAATGGCGCTACAGTACTCTGAAATAAAAAAACCCACATAGGGCGGCTTCCAGACGAGCTAGGGGGGCGGGAAGGGGGTCGAAAAAAATTTTTTTCGTCAAAATCGAAAACCGACCCGAAATTCTTAAAGTACTCTAAAAGTTACGTAAAATCCCCAAATTCTAGGTCCCAACTGTTTTTAGCAGGAAAGAAATTCAAGTTCGAAATTTTTGTCCCATAGTTAAGCGAGCCGATTTTCAGACGGCTGTATCTCGGGAGCGACCTCGCCTACGCAGAAAAGAAACACTCTTGCTTGTAGGTTTGGCTGGGGCTGACTTATGTTCAGGTGAGTGCATTGAAGCATTAACCTATCCTGTATCTATCTTCTAGCAAATTCAGGCATTGGCTTCATCTCAGCAGGGTTCACCAGATTGTCACTAGTTCTGGCTGGAGAAGACAACATTCAAGTAACTGGATGGGACTGCATGCAGTACTTTCAAACCATTTTCTTCATAATCGGGGCCGAATGTCAAGGCATCATGCAACTTCTAATCAGCTTTGATCGTCTGTTGGCCATCACTTTCTTCTATTTCTATAAATCTTTAACTGTTCGCTACACGCAGCGCTTGTTGTTAGCCGTTCTGGTGCATGTTCTTTGGAGTGCTTTTGCTTCGTTCTATTTCTCTTACAAGCAAAAAAGACAAAAGACATTTGCGGCCACCTGTCTTGCTACATGGGCAGTTCCACAGTGGAAGGCCACTTATTATGCCATTGTCTCTGGGCTGGGTGGAGCTTGTTCCGTTTTCCTCTATACTTGTGTTTACAGTGTGATGTTGTATCGGAAAAAGTTCAACCCTACCAGCTGCAGTGAAACAGCTCGACTGCAACGCAAGTTCACTATAACAACTGGAATCGTGACTTTGTTTACATTTTTCTTCCACTCTATCCCTTATTGTGCTGTGGTATTGTGCAGTTTTTACATGGATCGAGCACTGTTTGTAATAGTTGCACCTTATTTGTGGTGCACAGTCAACATCAACAGTCTGGTCAACATCTTCATCTACATTGGTAGAATGAGGGAGGTGAGAGAAGCAGTGATCAGCATTCTTTCGTGTGAACCGCAGGTGACCAATGCCAAAGTGCATGACATTCAAATGATCAGACAAGAACAGAAAATGAATACTCTTCATGTTCCTAGAATGCCTAATAGACGTGAACAGAAGTACAGTGTACCTAACAAACCAGGTGAAGTGCTGGAAATGGAATAAAATACTATTAAGGTCTGTTCACTGATTTTGGTAATTTTAAAACACAGCCAGCATTCAGAAGACAAATTTTCTGTGAATCTAGAATAGAAACTCATTCACTTCACGCCCATCTTCTCAAGTCAATTTAGCTGAGGAGCACTGATTGAAATCGGATCGGATTTCCTGCCTTATGGCCTGCGAAAAGACTCGTGGTCCATTTCGCGACCCCCGTGATTCGTCATCTCGGACAGTGAGCGCATGACGTCGCGCACACTAGCTATGCAGCCTAAACCACTACACCAGCTGTGCCGGCAACGGGATTCCTCTTTGAGTGAGAGCTTCTTTCAGTTCAAACTACTCAATCGGACCATGCTCAAATCTGAGTGAGGGCCAGAGGTAATCATTTAAAACAAGCTTATCAGAATCCCAATAGATGCTAGATTTTACAAGCAGCAAAGCTTGTTGGAGGATAGCTAGCTGGTCAAGGTAATAATAGGAATTTCGCTTGATTTCCATTCATTACTCAATGTGGCTACCCTCCTCCAAACTGATTAGTTTGCTTCATACATGTACTAGGGGGGGGGTTGGGGGGGTTACCCCCCTGCTGGAAAGGCCAAACCCCCCCCCCTCACCCCCCCCCACCCCCCCCCCCGAGACAGGTTAAGGGACCCCTCCCCCTGACCAAAAACTACAAGTACTAGTAGTGGCTCCAGTATTAACAAACTGTGTCAGAAATCACTAATTTTTAGCCTAAAATTCACTTGAAAAGCCTTTGGAAACCGAATTTGGCGTTTCCACTGCTGATATTTAAGAAAAATCGGTGTTTTTGTAAGCTCTTTTTGTCATTTTTTGCTTGTTTTTAGCTTTAAAACGCTATTTGGCAGCTTAAAATAGCGATTTTTAGCGTCCTTACTGAGAAAAACGTGCTAAAAACGCATTTCTAGGCGTTTTGGAGCTTTTTGAAATTTGGGACCCCCCACCTGGGCGAAACCCCCCCCCCCTCGACCCCCCACCTGAGGAAACCCCCCCTACCCCCCTCCCCCCAGGTCGGCCCGGAGCTGTTACATGTATGGTTTGCTTGTTCTCAAGAGTGTTCAGAGTACCATCGAAATTTGTCAAGCAACCATAGAATTTAGCACAACCAGCCATGCCAAGCAAGTACATGATAGAATGCTTCCGAATGCTCTGCTCAGTTGCATAAAACACGAATCACTGTTTTACGATGAATCAAGTACATACAAAGATCAATTTTCAACACCATACACCACATTGGAAAAGTTTTAGTGCTAAAATTTAAAATAGTACAATTGCAGCGTCAACAGTAGCGGACGATTTACACTTAAAGAAAGCCATCATAGACTTTCTAATACTCGAACTGCGAGCAGCGTAGATAAACGGATTAATTACCGAATTAACAGCCCCACTAACTGCTATAATAGGAGTCAGTTTGCCTAAAATTGGCTCAGGCACGCCAGAGAGCCCACCCAATATATAAGCGATATTGGGCAGAACCAGGGTTGTATATTTTTCCGAAAAAAACCTCGGCCTGTTTTTTTCCAGTTTTTTTCCGGTTTTTTTCCGGTTTTTTTCCTAAATCGCGGAAAAAAACTCCAGCCCAAGTTCTGAGTATCCTAGGCTGGTTTTATGATTCCTAACGCTTTCTAGCGCCTTCCTCAGTCTTGTTAGACCAGAAATACACGTGTTACATTGATATAAATCACGAAACAGGCATGAAACAGTGCCTGACAGGTTCCATAAATAACGCTATATGCAAATTTTCTTACAGCAGTTTGCATTTTTGTTTTTTCATGCCAAATTTGGTCTTTTTTGTTGTTTTTCTAACAGTTTTGAGTCAGTATGGCCTATTATACATAGCAAAAGTCCATTTTTTAAACTAAAAATGACGTAAATTAACTATTTTTAGCTTGAGTTTTTTTCCGCGATTTATGTTTTTTTCCGACCCTTAGGAAAAAAACCGGTTTTTTTCCGGAAAAAAACAGTTTTTTTCCGGTGTTTTTTTCCCACCTCACATCCCTGGGCAGAACCCACAGCACTACAAACGACCCAAGAATCGTATTCACGGCCCGACTAACCTTAATCTGGTCTTGAAGAGATTTTTTGGCAATCTCGCTCTGATTACTTGACAGATATTTTTTGCTCGCTTTCCGCATACAAATCAACGCTCTCAGATAAATCAGTACGACGCTCGGACTCACCAAAAGATTAAACAACGCCCAGTAGAGCACAAAGCTTCTGCTGGTGCTAGCGCCGAACGTGCAAGTAGTAGGCGAACTGAATAAATCTACAGCAAGGAAAGATGTTAGACTAGTAAATAGTGAAAAAACAAAAGCGAATGCCAAAACGTAACGAGCGCTTCTAGCATGAGTCGAACTGTCACCATAGAGAAATGGATCTTTGAACGCTTCCAACCGATCATAGGCTATAGCTAGTGTGACGATTTGCCGTGCTTGCAACATAATAAGACCTGGGAAGGCTAGTAATATGCAGAACAGTCTAGAGTAGGAATCTTTGCTGAACTGTAGATACAATTGCCCAATTGATAGCGTGATTGCTCCCATACCTGGAACATTAGTGGTTTAAGAAGAGGTCGAAAAATGTAGCCAAACAGTACTTGAAACAGGTGATCTGCTGAAGGGAAAGGGGTAGCCGACAGGGGGCAGACTGCCTGCTACATGTATGGTACATATGGTCACATACGTTAAAGCTTCTAGCGTCAACGCTCCAATAGTAGCGCCCTTCTAATAATAGCGCTCCCACCCGCACTACTATCAACGCTTTGTACGTGTTTCCAATGTAGAATACTGTCCTTTGAGACAATTTTCTTTGATTAAGCTTGCAAACATTAGTCAGACTAAAGCTCATATAAAGATTGCTTGTGTTTAAGACAAAAATAGCCTGTTATTTTCAGAAAAAATGCGAATACTTGAGATGATGACCAATGTAGCATTGGAATAATAAACGCGCACGCTCCAAAACTAGCGCCCCCAAAGGCAATCACGAAATTATAATAGCGAAGCGCTATTATTAGAAGTTTTATGGTAACTTACAAAAGAGAATTTCAACAGCAGACAGTGCAGCCAAAAGGTGTGAGCAGTCAAGCTTGCGCAGAACAGGATATCTTAGATAAGCACCCAACACCACTACATTTCCGACAAGGCCAATCAGACCACACAGGAGGGTGATAGAGTAAATGGCTAAGTGTTCGAAGGTATTGAGGTAATTTTGCTCACTAGCGTTCATTCTTAACAATGTGCGATGGCCGCTAGGTGCCCAAGATATATTAACAGACTGAATTGACCAAATTAGCTGGATTTAATTACTGGTTTCGTTGGAGCTCCTATGGCTTAATCAGCCAATTTCCTCATCAGACTTGCTAATGAGCAGTAACAAGCCCACCTAAACTACAATTTTGCGCAGATCCGTGCATTTGCAGATCCTGCCAATTCGACAACTTTCCTCACCCATTGGACACAGGGGCTATATTAGCAGCAGGTTGACATTTGCAGAAAGCCTTCATAAAACGTCGCATCTTTGTACTCCGTGCCGCATAGACCATAGGGTTGACTGAAGAATTGATAGCCGCAGCCAGCCCCACCACTGGCGAGATCTTACCAGCAAAAGAGGGGAACAGCCCTGCAGCGCTGGTAACCAGAGTGATATTAGGAAGAACCCAGAGAAAGATATAACACATGAGAATAGAGTTTATAGCCCGGTTTGCCCTTAGTTGGCGTTCCAGTGCACTTTTTCTCCACCCACAATTTTCCGCCGCAAACTTTAGGCTGTTCTGTCGCATGCAGATCAACGCTCTGACATACAAAACAACGGTGCTGGGACAAATAATAAGGTTAAAAAGTGCCCAATACTTGGCCAGACTTAGGTTAGCACTGGCACCAAAGGTGCATTTCTCTGGTTTTGTGTGAAGCGGCACACCGATAAATGTGGAACCGGCAAGCAGCAAAGAAAAAATCAGTGAGATAACCAATATTTTCAGCGCAGCCTTGGCGCGGGCTTGATTGTCTCCATAATCGAGTGGAGTTTTGAACGACTCAAACCGGTCTGAAGCGATGGCTAATGTGAGAATTTGACCGGAACAATAGCCCATCCCTGCCAAGATTGCCAGGCTTAGACAAGCATGTCTGGTATAGTCTACTTTGCTGAACTGCAAGTATAGTTGCCCCACAGAGAGTATAATATGACCAACAGCTAAAAATACAAATGGTTGTCCTAATTCAATTGTCCACAAGATTAGCTTACAGGTAATTAAGTCAAATAGTGCAAGTGCAGAGAGCAGGTGAGAACATTCTTGCTTGCGCATATTAGGATATCTGATGTAAGCCCCCACAACTATGCAGTTTCCGGCACAGCCAATAAGACCGATTGGAAGCATTACAATATAGACCAGGAAATGTTCAAAACTGTACATGTAATTTGAACCGACCGCTGTGCTATTCATTTTAGCGGGGAGCTGTTAGTAGCATGCATGTGTGATTATTATTCAAGAGGAACACGGATCTTCGTGTGTAGGATGCAATATGTACTTTGTCACGCAACACTTTAGGTGTAGCAAGCCTAAATATTACCAGTAATATAATTGTCGACAATAAATATCCCCTATAGCAGTCTTCTATTTTTCTGCCCCTACCAGGCCCTTGCACAGAAAGCAGGGTCATACGAACTAGTGGGGTCGTGGATTACAATCGCTACCAAGGGCACAAATGCGGCAAATTTAAACCAAAGAAATTATTTGACAGTGCCAAGTCGCATGCCTATTTAGTTTTGTTTTCGTAGGGCGAAAACCCGTCCTTATAATGTTTCAAAATTCTGGACGTCGTTTAAAAACGATCAGAATGTTTGTGTGTGTCAGCCAGGTGGTGCTGGCTCCAAAGCGAAGCCAAGTGTTGGCCGTTGCTCCTGTTTAGGGTTCAGGAGGACCTGGTCTCTGGTGACCAGGTTGCGTCCCCTGCGAGCTGTGCAAGATGTGGCCTTGTGCGATGTGGCTTCGTGCTCGCCCAGCGCAGGACTGTGGGGGCTTGTCTGAAGCAGCTGGTCTCTGCTTTCCCTGACACCACCTGTATTTTTGTTTTCCTTTGTTTTTGAAATTTAATTGCAAATTGTAACACGATTTTGCAGGTTTTATCGAAGATACCAAAATATACAATACAATACAATACGATACGATACGATACGATTCGATACGATATGATACGATACAATACAATACAATACAATACAATACTGAACTGAACTTTATTTGTCGCCCAAACAATACAATACAATACAATACAATACAATACAATACAATACTGAACTGAACTGAACTGAACTTTATTTGTCGCCCAAACAAGACAATACAATACAATACAATACAATACAATACTATATAATACAATACAAATACAATATAACCCGGTAGCATATTATATTTTGTCAGTTATTCCATTCCAGTAATACAGCGCAATACAACAGAACACAAAACAATACTACAGAACATAATACAAATACAATACAATATGACACGATAGCATATCATTTTTTCTCAGCTATTCCATTCCATTCGGTCAACAAAGCCGGCATGGGTTTGCGTTTGACCATTGCCGCAGAAACCGGTTCTAACGTCTTTTTGTTTGTTAACAAAAATAACCAAATTACAAAACGAATTGGTACAATTGATCAGCCAGATCCAGCCGGAAAAATAGTAGCATAGAGTTGGGTAAAAGTTAGCCAGAAAATTGTTCACAAACATAGGCAGCACCATAAAGCAGAACGTAAATATGCAGCTAATTCCCACAACCCAGGTGAATGCTTTTTGCCATTTTAGTTTTCTGCTATTCAAACTGTTGGTGAGTTGGCCATCTATAACTTTGCTGAGGCGCTTCTTATAGCTAACCATTGCCATAGCATACATGACTAGACTCAAGCAAACGAAAAAGGTACAAATTCTAATGTAAATATTATAGTCCGTTCCAACTACCGCTTCCGACGACCAGCACATTTTGGTTACGTTTTTGTTAGAGAACCACGAGCGTAACCCTAGGGTACTGTAGCCTACAGTAGTCACAGAAAGAACGGTACCTATTAGAACGAACGCGTAATTGCGAGACAAACCCAGATAGTACAATGGCCATTGGACGGCGAAAAACCGGTCAAAAGATAACACGAACAACATACAAGAACTGGGTGAGTAAGCGAAGAAGAATAAACTCTGACCGATCCGATCCGATCCGATCCGATCTGGCGGGGGGGTCGTACAATGTACGGCCCTACGATCAGACCTGCACGGTCCATTTCGTTACCCCTTATATCGTCATCTCGGACGTTTCCCCTTCTTTCGCTGCCAAGCCACTCAAGCCATGCTGTTGGGCGCCAGGTACTAAGAGAGTGCCTGGCGTGGTGACGTCATGGTGCTGACAGCTCCCAGCGGCCGCCCGGCCGAGGAGAAGTAAACCGGTATAGGCCGTAATGCTGGTTTCTCAGACGGCTCCTGACGTCGTTCATCTTCCCTCCAACGCGGCATGCTTTTAGGAGCGGCTTTCGGTGCAACGGCAGATCCAGTTGGTTCCCATTTTACCTACTCACTGTAACCAGTTTTCGGTGGCCTGGGTGGAGCGTTGTGCCGACGACCAGCTCTTTGCAGCAAGAAACTTGCCACGCCGAGAGGATGAACCACTACAACCACTAGGGATGCAGCGGCCGCCGTGACTCAGAGGCAGCGAGCTACCCACTGAGCCACTGACGCGGCTCTCTGACCGATCACTTGAAAACACATCCTTTGGGTAGCTGCTTCCAGGTATGACTCGTCTAGCACTTTGGGAATGCGGTACAAACCTAAACAATTGTATTCCAATGAAATTTATCCCTTTTGAAGTACAGACAGAGTCCGCAACCTATACATTTTACTGTAGCAACCGCAAGCAGAGATGCCTACCAAATTCAAACTTTGAATTTGATATGGTATGGTATAGTATAAACTTGGCGATTTGAATTCGATATGGTATGGGATAGTACTAGCTAATTCAGTTTGAATTTGGTTGGTATGATTTTGGTATGAATTTGGTACAGTAGTGGTAGTTTGCTGTGATAATGTCATAGAACCTTTGGAAATTATGCTCAATCCACCTTTCTTGAGTTTTTTCGAATCTAAACATGCAGAAATAATTGGAAATACATTTTGACGTATTTGAAAAGAGTTATAAATATAGCCAACAAGCTAGTACTAAAATGAAAAGGCCTTACCAAAATCATAATTCTATTACTAAATTAATCTGGTAAAGGCGTTTGATTTTGATATTGTA